>JAJGOT010000409.1:42500-45000 GCA_022457155.1 Cladopsammia gracilis | reverse complement strand
AAAGTCAATAAACGGCGTTTCGACTTTTGACTTTTTTTTATGTCAAGTAAAGAGGTAGTTCTTGGTGTTGCAGATGGTGTGATCACCAAATGGCGTAAAACAAAAGATTCAAAAGACACTGAACAATACCCACACCACAACACAAAAGCTAACAAACAATGGCTTCCGCAACACCAAAAAACACCCAGTAAAATGTGTAGGTTAGTTCTTGCATTATAAATAGATCTACAATTATGCGCATTGACAAAATACGTTAAGTGACAAGAAAAAGTGACTAATAGGAAACTGCGTTAATTAAAGAAACAATTTTGCTCTGAACCAGGGGCGGATCCAGGATTTTTTTGTGGGGGGTGGCTACGGGTATATGCCTAAGTCTATATTCTATATTTTTTGTGAGGGGTGGCTACGGGTATATGCCTAAGTCTATATTTTTTTTATGATTGCAATTAAAAAAGAAAACTGTTAAAATCGATGATAGCGATGGTCTAAACGGGGGTGGCTAGCCGCCCAATCCACCACCCACCCCCCCCCCCCCCCCTCCCCCCCTAAATCCGCCCCTGCTGAACATTTCAGACTATTTCATATATCAGGCAGCCAAGTTTACTCTTGCATTTCTTTAAGATGGTAAAATGGTCTTTGAGGTTCCTTGACTCCATATTGTGTTCCTTCTTGATATGATTTCCGATTCCGGATGAGCTCTGATGTTCGGCAACACGTTGATACAGTATAAGTGCCGGCGAGTGTAGCCGACATAGCTTGCATCGCACAAGCCACATTTTAATAAATACACAAGGCTTTGTTGGTTGATAGTAGTATAGCAGCGTATATAGACAGTAGCCAATGAGGTGCTAGTATATATAGGGAATGATCAACCAATGAGGTTAAAGCAAGGTAACCAGGCATGAAAAATGAAAGTATCAAATTTTTTTTTAAAAGAATATAGGCAGCAACCAATGAAAAAAAATGGAAAAAATTTATGCAACGGTATTGGTCGATAGTTCTATGAAAGAACTGTCGCACAACAACGCTACATCAATCTTCTCAAATAATGATTGGCGCTGCAGCAGCTATTGACAGTCACGTGAATTATCTGAAAGAAGGAGGGGTTATTCACACATTTTTCCCAACAGAAGAAAAAATTTAAAAAAATGAAGCTAAAATGACAAGGGAGCCTAAAGTGAGTACAACAAGACAGTGCAGGAAGATGTTACAAGAAATGACCTATTTATTGCGCGCGCAAGGCAAATGAAAAGAATTCACAACTTCTTGAAGAGCTTGAACATCAAAGGGAGTTTATTTACAATGAATTGAATGACAGTTACATGACTTAAGAAAGAAGGTAATGTGTCAGCCCATAGTAAAGTCTTGGTGAAACTTCAAAAGCTTTGTACGTGAACTCTGATATATATGTCTCCCTGAATTCCTGCAACAGCATCCGAACCTTCTCCAAACTCATCATTGTTAACACCCGCTCCATCTGTGACAACCGCTCATAATCCCAATCGGGTTCATCTTTGCTAGCTTTTGGTGTAAATTCGCCACTTTAGAAACGAGAAGGAAACTGGGCCGAGTGAACTTTCGCAACGACTTCTGGGACTGTTACTGGGGACAGAGACAAAAGAAGCGTCCCCTGTAACGATCCCAGAAGTCGTTGCGAAAGTTCACTCGGCCCAGTTTCCTTCTCGTTTCTAAAGTGGCGAATGGTGACTTTGCAAACATCTGCTTGAACGATAAACGAACTTTAGCCCATTCAAGCTCTATCTTTAACAACTCAACCGCTTCTTCCTTCTTCTTCAACTCTTCAGCCATTCTCTTCTTTATTACTGCCTCTGCCATTGTTCTCTTTGTCTGTCAAAGGAATAATGAATGAAAACACACAGAAATCAGCCTTTTCTACAGCAGCCAAAACATCGGAACTTCTTTCGCTTTCCCCCACCATCAGTTATGTCAGAATTCCGAATCTCTATTTTTCCGCCACAGCAAGCCACAATACACCGTAATCTATTACAGAAATTCTGAAAGGAAACTCCAGGAGAATTCGACCAACAACTCATTTTTTTCACTTTTCTTCTCCCTTCTTCTAAACTTCTTCTTCAATAATGCGTTCTTTTTTCTGTAACGCTTCCTCATATCTATTTCCTCATATTCATTGGTTGCTGCCACAATACACCGTAATCTATTACAGAAATTCTGAAAGGAAACTCCAGGAGAATTCGGCCAACAACTCATTTTTTTCACTTTTCTTCTCCCTTCTTCTAAACTTCTTCTTCAATAATGCGTTCTTTTTTCTGTAACGCTTCCTCATATCTATTTCCTCATATTCATTGGTTGCTGCCTATATATTTTTTGAAAAAAAATTGATACTTTCATTTTTCATGCCTGGTTACCTTGCTTTAACCTCCTTGGTTGATCATTCCCTATACTAGCACCTCATTGGCTATTGCCTATATACGCCCCTATACTACTGTTGATTAACGGAGGCTTTTTGTCGCGCATCTTA
>JAJGOT010000409.1:0-37500 GCA_022457155.1 Cladopsammia gracilis | reverse complement strand
CATAGGATTTAATCGAGAGACTCAAAATTTATGTTTTGGCTACCCATTTATTGTTAAATAATTAGTAATTCAAAGACTCAATATATCACTAATGGTTACTGTAAATGCCATAAAAATACGGTGCTAATAATTAAGCATTGAAACTTTGCAGTTGTGGTTTTTATGGTAACCCAGCATGGAAAGGCTACTGTTCTGTATGTTATCGGGAAGTGTATCTAAAACAGCAAAGGGCACGAGCTGCATCGCAAAGCAGGGAAGCTGCTCTTGCAGGAGGATCACAAAACTTACACACTGAAGGTAAGATGCAAGATTGTCTCTGATGAGCAAGTGTTCAACCCACATTTAACTTCCAAGAGTGCCCGAAACCAAAATTCAAGAAAAATCCCAAATTTCATTTTGTAAAATATTGAAAAGTCAATGGTACCATGCAAAAGTACTGTCGAAGAGGTTTCATTTGAATGGTCACTCCATAGGATTTCATCAACAGACTCAAAAGTTAGAACTACATGACAAGTCTTCATGATTGACTCTGGGAGTGAAAGGGTGAAGAGGTAATAAGTAGTTATCATTCATTCAAAATCCTCTTTTTTTTTCTTTTACATGATTAAATACAGATGCTAATGTTCTGAAAATACAGAGCTGAAACAGAATGATGCAAATACAGATAATGATGTTCTGAGAAATAAATATTAGATGTTATTTTAAGAAGACAGTATTAAACAATCAAATACAAAAACAAATAAAAAAGGAAAACTACATGTACAGGTATAATATTATTATGCTAATAAGTTACATGTATAAGAAACAAATTGAAAAGGAAGAAACTACGAGTATAAGTACAAATCTTAGTCCATCTGAATGTTGGGTTCAATTCCATGTTTACTTAGTTCTATATAGTGCTTCTTAAGCTAAGGAAACAGGGGAGATGAAGTTCCATTTTAAAATCAAAGAAACTGGCATAGGCTTGATTAGCAGCTGCTTTTCGGGAAATGAGTCTGTGCACACCCCCCGAAAGGAAAACCGAGCCCAAGTAAGTGGTGGAAATCAAGTCTAAACCTGGCACTGAATTAAAAAAAGATGTAGCAGAATGATTATGCCCTTTGCACTGGAGGAACATTATTTTGAACTCTAAAAGTTTTGATGTTCAGTTTTAAAAACACAATTCTGGGAAGGAAACTAGCAAAAATATGACATCAATTTATTTTCTGAGGACAATTAAATTAAGCCAAACCTCTATCTAAGTTTTGTAAAGATGAACAATAAATGCTATATATAAAGGACTTACTGTAGGTTTTAGTGAATTACTTTTATAACATTTTTTCTAGAATGTGCAAGTCCATATACCTAATCTGTGATCAAAAGTCTATTCAATCCAGAGTTCAATGTTAGACACTGCACCTTAACCCTTAAGCTCCAGTAGTGATCAATATCAAATTTCTCCTTGTAGTATCAGTGCATTATAAGTAGAGAGGTCATAAGTATTCAGATATTGATCACCCAAGCTAAGTTCTCTTAATCCTTTAACAATTTTTCCCAATTTGTGTTCTGAGAATTATATGGGAGCCAGTAAGGAGAATTGTGTTTTGACTTTGGGGTTTAAAGGGTCAAATAAGTATAAACCTTAAATATTGCATGTTGATTACTGAGTATGACATTATTCTTGTTGAGTTTGGCACCAAGCAGTTTTTCTTCATTTTTTAGTTGGACATGAGCAGTCTGAAGAGACAGGAAAACTTAAGTTTAACAAGTTTGAAGAGAAGAAAAAATTCCAGTTGGAGTCTAAAAAGTAAGTGCTACTACTGTGTGTTGTGTATCCCTTCCAATGTTTATTAATGTGTGTGGATGAAGTCCTAAATTACAACCATTCAATGGAAGCAATAGTGTAAAGGGATCTCAGTCAATAGCATTATTTTTTAACTTGCCTTCTTCTCTTAAGATCTGAACCAACAGATTGGAAATTGTGTAATTAAACTGCTCAAATATAATGATGGCTATCTAAGCATTATTAATTTTATTGAAATCCAAATTGCTCCAAATAAGCTTTGTTTTGGCATAGAGACTGTCATCTTATCACTGTACCTTTGATTCTTAAAACTCAAGCAACCAGCACAAAAGGCCTGCAATGCTTGATCGAGTGGTTAGGGCGTCGGACTTGTAATCCGGAGGTCCCGGGTTCAAGTCTCGCTCTGACCACTTGCTGGAGTTGTTTCGCGGCAGACCCGAGTTCAACTCCTCGACCACGCTTGTAAAATAGCCAACTGGTTTGCCTCCTGCCAGTTGTGATTTTTAAAATGTTATGTTCTATTTGAATATTTGTTTCTTTATTTAGTGTCCCCAATTAGTGCTCGCGCGCTAAATACCTTTGACACTTAAATAAAGTTATTATTATTATTATTATTATTATTATTATTATTATTATTATTATTTGTTTTAGTTGAATCATCAGGGATGTTAATTATAGGCGGAAGGCAGAAAAAATAACCGCCCTGAAGACTGAGTTTTCTTGATTTTTTCCGCCTGGAAAACTGTCTGCTTAACTCTTTTTCTTTTTTTTTTAACAAAATTTTCCGCCTGTGCTGAACAAAATTCCACCTGTTGGATATCTTAGCTACATCCCTGATCATTTAACAAAGGAAATCAGCAATGCTTTGCTTGAGTTGGTTCAGTTTTAAGCAAAAAATAACTTTTAAGGGTAATTCTTAGTGGTTTATGCCTAACACGATAATCAGTCTCTGAGCTAAAATAAAGCGTATTTGGAGCAACTTGGATTTCAAGGCAAAATCGTCACTTACGCCTTTTCCAACAAGCTCTTGGTGGAAAGAGACAATGAAATACTGACTCATTAACTATGCACTGTTGGTTATGAAGACTTGAAAAGTAAAGGGCAGTCATTAGTTTACCAAATCCCTTTATGGCATATTTACAATGTAGGCAGTTTTTGGTATTGAGGGTCTTGCGATCACCATACCTACTCCCGTTTGACCCATTTTTAGACCACTATTACATGAGTTTGCAGTGGTTTCATTTCGGTGTGTAATGTGTTGCCTTAATTACAGTCCCCAAATAGTGTAACCTGCGCATGCCTTTGAAAAACTTTGAAACATTTGTGTATGAGATTTTCAATCAAGCAATCAAGAAGGGTAATTGAGTAACTTTACCATTCCAACAGGCAAAGTGTAAAGAACTTATTCAAAAAAAATCCTGGTAGAAATCTGTTACCAGATGGAGCACCAGCTGCAAATCTTTCCCCGTCACCAGGTAAATATTGCATAATTTACAATTATTATTAATAATGGCACAGAGAATCTATCGTCTTTCTAATTGAACACTCTAGCTGTTGATATGCTAGGAGCAAATGAGAATGTGAGTTGGAGAAAATTCACCGGAGAGTTCTTTGAGAGGGTACATGTACGATCAAGTCCAATTCAATAAGAACATGTGAGAGTCATGCAGTTGCATTTCATTTATACTTTGATCAATATATTATTATGAAAAGATAAGTAGGTTTAAACTCTGTGACTGCCAAATAATCATTGACAAGAATGCAGAGAGTTGCAGGTCTAATATTAAAATAGAGAGAGTTTAAAGGGGAATTGCATCTATTTTTAGTAAAACTCTGAAAAGCCAAAATGTGTTTGGTGAATGCACAATATTGTTATTAAGATATCTAAAGGCTGGTTTTCACTAACGACGGAGTCGGAGTCATACATGTAATCAGAAGCGCAGAGTGATATGATCTAGTGAAAATCAAACTGACAGAATCAGAAGATTACGGAGTCATAAGCGGAATTGGAAGAAAATGGAACCGTTCTGGTTCTTTCGACTCCGATTCTATCGAGCTTATGACTCCGCTTAGGACTCCGATTTTTGATTTTCACTAGGTCGGAAGTGCTCTTACAACTCTGACTACGACTCCGACTCCTACTCTGTCACCAGTGAAAACCAGCCTTAAGAATATGCTACAGTTTCATTAACAATTAGTTTTGCTTGAGTACTGAAACAATAAATAAGAGTGTCTTTGGCATGAATGGATTGAATGAAAATGGATTGCAACTTTTAAAAATTGGTCTCTTACATTTTGTTTTGATAAAAAAAATTGCTTAAACCTGATACGACTTGTCTCTCTTTGGGTAAATAACCTGATACTTTCCCTCTCAGTACTGTAAGAGCATAAAACATAACAGCAAAAGTGTCAAATATTAATTTACATGTAGTATTGAAACAGTTTTGAACAAAAAGAGAAAAATATGTCACTCTGCTCCTTTAAACTCTCTCTAGTTTGACCCAGGCCATTGATTTGCATTATTATTTAATTACATACATGTATATATTTAACTTAATATTATTGTACACTTTTTCAAATGTAGTTGAGCTTCCAAAGCCTGCTGGCGGTTTTCGTGAGTTTCTCAAGACCCTCAAGAAACCTGCTGCTCAAGATGTTAATGAAAAATGCAAGCTGTAAGTTTAGAGAACATCATACATAAAACATTTTCTGGTTTAATTTATTCTTAAGCATAAAAGGGAGATCATAGAATATGATTGCAGATTTCTAACTGTCCAATATAAATCACAAAATGTCCCACTTGCAACCCTGTTTACCTTGAAAATATTGTGATAAAGATATTACTTAACAAGAAAAACAAAGCCCATTTTATGACCTCATGGCGCTTTGCGCATGAGGTAATTAACACTAACGAAGACTGAGTTTATCTGCTGGGCTTCCTCGCCTTCCAGTGTATTCTTATATTTATCTTTTCTTTTCATAGCAAATAAATAAACCAGAAACTGGAAACCTGCATCATTTTGTTTTAGTAAATTAGTTGTTGTAATTAATTAATAACAAAAATGTAGTGCTCATCATTTTTCCGTTTGAAATTCTACAAGATAATAATTATGTAATTATTACATCCGAGTGTTTCTTGTAATTAAATGCAGATTTGTCCAAAGGATGTTAAGCAATCCATCCCTCAGTGTTGAGCAGCAAAGTGAAACAGTCCATGACTTTTATGGGGTATGTGCTTAGTAACTTTTGTACTACTTACAATTGAGGGTCAGTGGTTTAGTGATTAGTGTGTTAACCTTAAGATCTGAAGGTCAGTGGTTCGAGGCATCATCCCTGCCATTGTGTTGTTTCCTCAGACAATGAACTTTGCTCCACTTTTGTCATTCTCCAACCAAGGTGTATAAATGCAGTGGGTTACCCTGCATAATGGACTGGCTTCCCATCCAGATAAAGTTTGACATGAGCGACATGTGGCCCACCCATTCAGAGCTTACATGTAACATGTTGCATGAAACAACTAGAAGTATTGGCAAAAAATTGCTACTGCCCCCCTGGATGGGATGCAAGTCCATCGCAGGGACCCAGCATTATGTTGCCAGAACCCATTAATACACCTGGGTGGGGAGAGGCCATGTGGAGCAAAGTTTCTTGTCTAAGGAAACAACACAATGGCAGGCTCAGACCACCGACCTTCAGATCTGAAGTCCAGTGCAGTAGCCACTACTCCACCACACCTCTACTGATCCCAGGGGCGAGTAGCAAAACTCCTTCTTGTTCCTCAATGTCCACCGACCCTCCCCTCTCCAAAGCATTTTGCTCCACCAACCTCCCAACCCTTGCAACTAACTCCCCACCCTCCTGTCCCTCCCACGCCATTCCATGGGTAAGGCAGGTGACCATTACATACAATACATTGTGGGCTCAATGTTCATCAACCCTCCCCTCTCCAAGGTGTTTTGCTCCACCAACCTCTGCCCCCTTGCATTTCCCCAGCCACTTCCCAGTTAGATACAATTCCCCCACCCTACCCACTCTCCCCTTCCCTCCTCTCCCCTCCCTTTAACACCATCCCTGGGGGTAAGGCTGGTGACCATTACTCGCATGCATATTATTTTAAATTAATAAATGATGGTTACCCAACTAGTTTAGCTTTTTAGTTATTTTGGGTAACCAGTTACTGTATCTATTTTTAATTTATATAATATTATGTATACATCTTTGTAACTTTACAGTGTGAATAAACATTGTTGTTGTTGTTGTGGGGTCAATGATCATCGACGCTCCCCTCTCGTAGACATTTCGCTCCACCAACCTCCCAACCCTTCCATCTAACTCCCCACCCTCCTCTGATCCTTCCAACGCCATTCCCATGGGTAAGGCAGGTGACCATTACATATTGTGAGCTCAAGGTTCATTGACCCTCCCCTCTCCAAGGTGTTTGCTCTGCCATCCTCCCAACCCTTCCATCTAACTCCCTCCCCTCCCTCCAACACGTTCCCTGTGGGTATGGCAGGTGACCATTACATATTGTGGGCTCAATGTTGATCAACCCTCCCCTCTCCAAGGTGTTTGCTCCGCCAACCTCCCAACCCTTGCATCTAACTCCCCGCCCTCCCCTCCCTCTAACACCATCCCTGTGGGTAAAGCAGTTGACCAATGTTAACTGCCTATCGACCGATTGAGTGAAATTTTGTCCCATACTACATGTAAATCTCATTCAATGCTTTGTGTATTCATGAGTTAAAAAAGGACACTCAGCCAGGAATAAGTCTGGAGAAGGACAGTACATTACCTGCAAAGTTTCTACCCCCATATACCCGAAAGAGAGGTGGGTTTTAGTAGCTGTTCTCCTGTGGGCTGTTTGGTTGATCATGCTCTTGACTTTTTCAGGCGTTGTCTGAACATCTTCAGTCCCACCCTCTGTTTCAAAACCAGCCGCAAGAAGTGATTGACACAACATTGGATAGCGTAGAAAAATATATTATGACCAAGCTGTACAAAGTGTAAGTTACAATTAAATTTTATGGACTTGTTTTTTATTTATTTTTTTTTTCATACCTAAAGTTCTGAACTTTTCAAATGGTGTGCATGACGTTCTTTAAATTTTCAGCCTTTGGATAAAAGACTAAAAATATAATTGCATAAGTATTGGGCACTTTTTTTATTATTAGTACCCCTTTTGTAGCAAGCCCATTTTGGTTGTTAAATTATAAAATCATGCATTTGTAGTGTGTTCTGCCCAGCCTCTACTGACGATGAAGCAAGAGACTTGGCAAATCAAAAACGAATTCGAAGTTTTAATTGGATAACTCCTCAACATCTGGATGCCGCTATTAATCCTGACAGTGAGAAGGTTCAACAGTTGATTGAGGATTCACAACAAGGTAAAATAATGCTTTCCTGACTTTTGTCTACATGGTCAATATTTAAGTAGAGAAAAATCTTAACTGATTTATCACACTACACTAGACACTACACTGGTACCGTGTATATGCATTTCGGGCACCCACTTAACATGAACACCCAGGCCTTGTATTAAGGACGGTTTTCTTGGTCCAGTACAAATTAAGCCCACATGTTTTCTCTAAAATTTGACTTCTTTATCTTAAAATGGATACCTGTTAATATGGACAGTTTTTTCTGTCCAGACTAAAACAATCTCTTACAAAGTTAACCTTGTTGATACGGACAATTTCACTAATTCTTAGCATTAAAATTTTCTCAAATGCGATATGACAGGCAGCTAAACATACACTATCAGTTTGATTGAAAGAAGAACTACAAACTTTTGTCTAATCATTATATTATTTAGTGTCTTTAGGAGTGTTACAATGTACATGTAGATGTGATAATTTACTGCAGATTTTCTTTAATAAAACAATTAAGGCTAAAATTAAGTCATTAAAGTAAAGTAATTTAGAACCTGCTTAATACTGACACTAAATAAATATGGTTTGGACAGTTCCTGTGGTTCCTTTGATGTCCATGTCAATAGGGTTTGACTGTACATTCGATTTTTTTTTAACAGTTTTTAATTTGAACATGAATATGTTGTGGTTCAAATTTTTTTTTAGTATGAAATTTTTCAAACCAGTTTAATTTTTTTGTGTGTGTTTCGGATTCATTACCTTAATCTAAGGCAGAGGAAAACAAAAATCATTTTCAAACCAGAGAATAATTTAAACCACATTACAAAATTAATACATTTTGTTTACTTGTTGTCATATTAATAATAAATTTTTCTCCTTCAGATCTTGTCGAAATAAACACCAGAAGAGCTCCTCAAGACAAGCTGGCTTGTGTTGTTCGTTGCTGCAAGAATATATTTAGTATCATTTTTATAATGTGGATGAATTAATCTAATCTTTTGTTCCTTTGTGGACTTCTATAGTCTACTTGGATTGCTTTTAGGGTGTTTAAAATCAGGGCTTAAAAATTTGCCCAGTTTTTATCGCACCATGACTTTCAAGATCGCGGCTAAATGAACTGAACAATCACACTTGACGAACACACAGGAAAAAGGGTACTGTGGACAGTCCAGTGAAATTACATCTTTTGGCCTGATTGGAACTCTTTTACTTAGATGTGCATGAACCAGTCATTGCTTTTGCAGGAAAGTACTTGCTTTCTTGACTCAAAAACACAATAATTTATTGGTAGGTGATTTGTAAGGCAGGTACGCATTCAGCTCTTCACATGAATTATTTGCTAGACATGTTCTAAAAAGTTACGTTTGAGCAATACAAATGATCAGTGCACACCTTGTACTAGCTTTGAGCCACCATCTGTTCAACACTTTTGTAACCTTAACACTTTTAAGAAATTATTCACCTGTCAACACCTGCCGGGGGAGCAGTGAGCGCTGATGATTTTCTTCCTTGTCTTATTTATGTTGTGTTAAAAGCCAATCCTACAATGCTACATTCCAATGTTCAGTAAGTATCACATGAAAATATTGGTTCGATCAAATGAGTTGATGAGCTAAATTGACCACCGCAAAAAGATTAACATCTGATGTTTCGAGCGCTAGCCCCTCTTTTCCTTCACTCCTACAAAGGAACAGCACTTGAAATGTTAACTTTTGAATCTTTTAACTGTGGCCAATATTATTATTTACTTTATCAACTGAGTTTGTCCTTGACTCCATGCAAGTGTGCAAATAGCATACTTCGTAATAGTAATTGGACTGAGTGGAGTACAATTCAAAGAGTAATCAGGCAAGTAATTTCAAATCAGCCGAACGTGTAGCGCGAGGACGATTTGAAATTACGAGCACAATTACCCTTGATTTGTACGACACAAAGTTTGATTACTAATTAATCGCATCAATAACAAAATTCGAGATTAAAAAGTCTATGTGGACTCTTTTGTACTCAAAACGTCTAGAATATTTTCTATCAGTTTAAAAATAGGAGGAAGACAGCAAAAAAGAACCCTGATTGACACGCAACTGATTGACGTGCGCTCAACGCAGGTGTCCAATTACAGCTATCCAATTACAAAAAGTTGTATTGGATAGCTGTAATTGGACACCCACGTGACCTCACGCCAATTATGTAAAAAATAGGCGCACAGATAACCAATCACAATTGAGAATTTTGTTATTGATACAGTTATTAAATCAGTCTCCAGTCTTCTTCTGGAGTCACAGTAGTGTATGGGTAACATTATTGGACTGCAGATCTGAAGGTCGGTGGTTCAAGGCCTGACCTATGCTGTTGTGTCGTTTCTTTAGACAAGAAACTTTACTCCACATTGTCTCTCTCCAACCAGGCAACCGATTAGCCAGAAATTGAAAAGTGGCTGTCCTGGAAGCTTGTTTCCCAATACAATTATTTTTTAAAGCCTTGGTGAATTTTCCATGAATTTCTAAAACATCTGGCTGTCCTCAGGACTCCCAGACACCCTGCTGGCTAAAAGCTTGTACCCAGGTGAATAAATGGGTACTGGCAACATGATGCTGGAGGAACTCTGCAAAATTGTGTCGGCTAGCATCCCATCCAGTGAGGAGTACTCTGTAGCAATTATTATACTCCTAGTTGCTTCATGCGATAGAAACCGGGTTAAGTTTGGGTCGTGAAAGTTGCCTTTGGTTCATTGTCAACTTTACCTTTTACCTTTTTTAAAATATATTAGTCATTGTTCCCTTAGAGGTTGACTTCATGTGTTGGTTTTTTGACAGGTACATTTCTAGATTTTGTAATCCAAATAAATTGATGATGGGAGAAGCTGGATATTATTTCACAAACTTGGTAAGTATAAAGAACTGTTACATTAACAGTGCACTCTGTATATGTTAGTCTGTCACAAGCCTGTCACTCTATGCTGCTGGTACTGGTTCATCCACATCTGACACCATGAATTGTTAGGCAAGAAGATATTCAAGATAAAGTGCATGATGGGGACAAGAACTTGTGACTGTAAATTCTCAGTCAACTCGACATTGGTTTTTGCAACAGTCTCTGGTCTTTGTTCCAAGGTTTTTTTTCTCCGGGGTCGCTGGTTAATGAACCTCCCTCCTCAAAAACCAACATTTCAAATACCAATTCTATCTGGAATTCGGGGGCCACAAGTTTGTCATTTGCAAGACTGTTAAGTGTCACCCTCGTTAAACAAAGTTGATTGCTTGATTGATTGATTGATTGATTTATTTATTTACTAAGGCTGTTTTTCAAGCCTTTCATGGTTCTTGTTTGTATTCTTAAGTCTTCACTGTTAATTGAACATCATTATTTTATTTTGACAGTGCTGTGCTTTATCATTTATTGAGAAGCTTGATGCGCAGGCATTATCCATGACTCAGGAAGAATTTAACAGGTATTTATTATAACAGGGCTATCATTAATCTTTGAGGTCACCAGCTAAGCAAGGAAAGTAGGCGGCCATAACCTCAACTCTATCCCTGGGCACAACCTTAACATCTGGAACAGCTAGGCTAGTGCCATCACAGAGAATTGCTTATTAAATTCTTTATTTTCCAATTTTTCCCTTATTGAATTTTGAAAAAAAATCTAATATGAAAGTTTTACTTTTAACTCTTAGTTGGTAATTAAAAATGTTAACACTTTGAACCCTCGTCGCATTCAGTATACTTAAAACTCTAAGTATTGTTTATGTTAACTTTGTTACCGGTATTATTTTATTATTCAGGAACATGTATGGTGATGAAACAGATAGTTCAGAACAAACCAAGCCTAAAGCAGAACCTCCTGTGACATGTAAAGGACTGGAACTTATGAAGGTTAGTTACATATCCAACACCAATTAAATTGATTAATGCTTTCTGTATTTCTGTTGTAAGTTGAAATGAAATTCAGGTTAAAATGATTTCAACCCAGTTTGATTTTGAATTAATTTTCTTTTGTCTCAATGATTCATTATCATAAATCAGAAACAAAGATAATTCAAAATCAAGCTAGGTTGAAATCATTTTAACCTGAATTTCATTTCAACCTACAACATTTCCATAGAGCTTTGGTACATATGGTCACACAAGGGGAAGTTTGGAAGAACAACGAAAGCTGAATGTTTTCTTTGCTGTTTTATGTTCTCTCAAATTTTTACAAGTGTCAACTGTATACATGTAACTTGGTAGAGTTCAAGAAACATAAAAATAAAAATGATGGGGTTTTTTGTTATAGAATTAATTGAAAATTATAAGCACTCAAATATATTTTTTAAGTACTACATGTGGTGCTACAACCGTGGACAAAATAGCCATGGGATGCTTAAGAAAATACTACACAATGACGTTTTTTTTTTTTTCGAAGAGAGAAACTATCGTTCCATTTCCTGGTCCCCCCTCTCCCCAATACAAAGTTGAGACATTGTGGCTTGGTTATGTTGTGGTTCAAATTTTTCTTTGGTTTGAAAATTTTTAAACCAGTTTGATTTTTGTTTTCCTTTGTCTCAGAAAATGGTAATAAATCTGAGACAAAGGCAAAATAAAATTGAGTGGTTTGAAAATTTTTAAACCAAGGAAAAATTTGAACCACAACAGTTATATGCATAAAACTCAACATTGTACTGGGGGTGGGGAGGGGAGGTATAGACAAAGACAATTTGTGGGGAAAAAGGTTGAGTGTCCCAAAACTTCTGACCAAGATTGTAGATATCTGTATCTTGTTTATCTCTTTGTGTATCTTATTTGCTGTTATTATAGAATTATTATGGTTAATCCCGTTAATAAAGTTAGACAAAATTATACTGTCATCAACTTAGTGTGTTTAAGTAACAAGAGATTTTTTCAAAATAGGTAACTCAGATAATAATTTTATTAGGGCTGTCACTTAACAATTATTGGATGAGGTTGAGCATGATAGCGATAATTATCAAGGCCAAAGTTTGTGTTATCTGCCGAAGCCGAAGGCTGAGGCGGATAACACAAACTGAGGCCTTGATAATTATCGCTATCATGCGAAAACCGAATCCAAGAATTGTTTTATTATGCATATTCCTGAGCTGCACTTGTAAAGACAAGAGCGCGCACAAAAAAGTGATCAATGCACAGCATAAAACTATTGTCTGTAGGTATGACATCACTTCTACATATATAAAATTCATTGTCTGTAGGTATGATGTAACAGAAACAGCAAGCAATAATTAGCTGCGTGCTTATAGCCAATCAAAATCGAGCTAGTGACACCAATGTATAATAATGTTTTACTGTTTCTTTATTAAAAAAATATGTGAACTCTGAAGTTCAAGCCCCAGTTAATGTTTACACTGCCGTCAATTATAATAAAATTAAAAATTATTATGGCAACAAACACTGGATCCCTGAAAACAGAAACTGGCAAAATCAAGTCATTGTCAGTCCAGTGACAATATTGACCTGACAAGAAGTCGGCCTGGTCAGACAATTTTGTTCCACATGATGAAAAGTGTCTGGTGTTCAAAGCTAACTATGGAAAGTTTTCCATGTTTCACACAGAGAAAAGATTTTAATTGGAGAAGAACTACCCAGTCCATCTGTCAGGTCTGGCTAAGCATTCACCAGTCAAAATAGCAAACTTACTGGACATTTGTCCGAATGGCAGGCTGTTACTTACAGCCTTGCAAAATGGATCGAAGTCCGCCAATCACTAAATGCAAACATGACCTTTTGACCCTTTTGAGTTAAACATCTTTATTTCCTGTGATATGATATTTGCTATGATATCTGTGGCAGTGAAAAATGAAAAAAATTACTAGTCAGTGTTAAACATGCATATATTACTTTAATTTGCTTTTGTTTCCACAGACCAATCTTGAAATGCTTGGAAGTCTGAGGGAAAGACAAGTAAAACTCAAGGAGGATGCCCTTGTGCTACAAGAACAAATGACAGAATTTAGGAACAATATTGTAAAAGAGGTAATGTATGGAGAGGAGTTGAGAGGGTACATGTAAATTACTAGCACACTTGTAAAAAAATATATTATGTTTGGTTTGATGTTTGATTTTAAAGGGCTTATGTCACCATTTTGGTGTTACTTTAAAAAGCCAAAAGACATCTTTATATATGTGAAAACCCCAAAATAAGGGTCCAGTTTTGTTTAAAATTATTCTACTAGTGCTCTTAAAGTAAAAATAGGTATCTTGGGCTGCAGATGGCCAGGATGGAAATGGATTTAATTTTTTCAAGTGTATTGCCTCTGTCATTGGAAACCTTGGTTAAACTCTGATTATGATTTATTTTCTCTTAGAAATTTCACTTGATAAATTATCTTCCTCACAGCGTTTTATTAGCATTTCATGTACATGTATGACGAAGGTCACTAAATCACCATGACATAGCTCCTTTAAAAATGTACACAATGAAAACCTGACTGATATTTTGCTGTTAGGTTGATGCAATCTTGGCTGGTACAAGTAAAGGCAATATGTACCTTAAACCTGTGTTGACAACAACTGATCAGCAGCCTCCAGGAACTTCTGTGGCCGCAAGCTGACAAAGTAGACATCTGTAAAAGGCTGATTGCCATTTAATGAGAAAAGTTGGGGATTGTCTCAACAACAAGCTAAGCAAGTAAAGGTGACACAGGCAGAGGAGTTTTGTTACAGGGAAAGAGCGGAAAACTGTACTGTGTGGGTACAATGGCTAGCATTGATTAAGTGAAGGCAATGCAAACATACATTAAATGGAAATGGACAGCACTGGGGTTGTTATTATTAAAATAGCAAGCTGAACAAGTGAAGGCGACAAGCAGGATAGTTTTAATACAATAAGGCAATGCAACATACATTAAATGGAAGTTTACAGCACTAGGGACTGTTGTGACAGCAAGCTGACCAAGTGAGGGTGACACAGGCAGACGTTTTGCTAACAAATGATGATTAATATAATTTAAGGTAATTGCAAACATACATGAACAGCACTTTGGACTGAAATTTGAAATGAACAGCACTTTGGACTGTTGTGACAGAAAAAGAACTGCTGCAAAGTCAACCATTACTAAATACTCAAAGCATTTTGGAGACAATGTCAGACAACCAGATGACATGTTGAGCAGCTGTGGATACAAAACTAATAAAGAGGTGTGTCCTTGGGGGTGGGTAGGGAGGGGTAGTCAGGCTTAAAACAGATTAAAAGGGTGCAAATTCATGGATTTTTGGGATTTTTCATAGGTTTAAAATGTTGCCCAATATTTTATTCCACTTGATGTTTTTTTTTTTTTAAATATATCTCCATGGCTTCTCTACTAAGCTAATGCCTTGTAACCCAGCTTCTTAAAGATGGTTAGATGAATGGCTGACACACTCACACAATACACATCTGTCTTTTGGAGGTTTTAGCTTTAACTGTTATGGTCCACTGGGACTTTTGTGGAGCTGGTTTTGGTTCAAGGCTTCAAGGGGATTTTTTTTAATGTTGCATTCGCAGCTCCCCATTACTTTTCAACCCGAGGTTTTTGTAAGCACTCCTGTATCAATTGAAATTGAAATTATTTAATAAGAAAACAACATAATTTATTATTATAATTGCTATTGGATGTGAATTGTTAGTCAATGTTATGTTTATTTGCAAATTTTATAACTATTATTTGTAATGATTGTAATAGGTTTTCCTATGCAAAGGTGGAAATATGAAATAATTCACATCCTTAAAAATATGTTTATTATTAATTTGTGATTATCCTATGGAATACTGATTGGTGTGTTGTAAAATATCTAGCAAGTGACCAACCTGATTCTTTCATGCTCAAAGGTCACTCCCTTTTTTTTCTGAGAAACCTTGGTGGGTAAATGGACCATCTCATAATCAGGCTTATAATAAGTACATGTATTTTCAGAAAGTGTATTTTCACAAGTCAGAGGGGAATTTAATTTGTAGACCAAGAGAAATTGAATTATGTAAATAAGTGGGATTTATGAACATACATACTGTGCAGTGATCAGATTATTCAAAGGTCACTCTTACTGATCATTTTTATTCCTACAAAGTCCCAAGACTTTTCACTGTTTTCCAAATGTTGCTTCACAGACAACAGTTACGAGGCCTTCCAAGGGGAGTTTCTGGTGTTGCTTTGTCGCTTGTTTTCGAGCCAGCCTGTCGCCTGTTTCGTTAGGGAAAATGTCGCTGTCGTATTTTGTCGCTTTCTCTAGCTAAAAAATTCATAAAATGTCGCTCTTTTTCTGTCAGTTCCTGTCGGCTGTCAGTGTTTTGGAAAAAGATTGTCGCCACATTTTGAGGTCATGTCGCCTGTCAGTGAAACCCCTTGGAAGGCCTCAGTTACTATAGTACAATATCCCAAAGTTAGTGATAAAAGAGCATGATTTTAATGCTGGGGAGCTTAATTACTAATACACCTAGCCAAAGTTGGGAGGGGGAGACGGGAGGGAAGCCCAAGTGCATTCCACCAGTATTAATGTACATTGGACTCCCTCTGTTGTGAATGCCCTCTGTTTGAAGTCTCTTGCCATCTCATCCTTGGATCCTAGTGTTGTAAAGTACTTTTTTACTGCTGGCTCTCAAACAGATATACATATTTATTTATTATATCTCGCTTTCTCCGCCAACTTTTTATATTATTGTCAAGTATTCATATGTATTTACTCAAATAAATGTTAGGGATGTTTATTACAAACTCAGTTTCTCGCAGGAAGTACCAGTTAAAAAATCTATGACCACAGCAAAAGGTACATCATGCACATAGAAATGGTTATTATTGTTAAAATAACCAAATTTTGATAAGCATCATTCCCTGTATATTTAAAGAGTGTTTATTTGAGGAGGCATTTACTTGAGTAAATATGGTATTGCTATTCTAATTTGGTACACAAAAAGCCTTTGAAAGAGTTATTTAAGAAATATTAATATAATTTCAACAGGACTTGAAAAAAAAAACTGAAATTTAAACTTGCCCTTTGGGCAAGCAAGTCTTAAGTTTTACTTGCCCAGACAAGATTTTAAAAATTGTTATTTCAGCTTAGTTCACAAGCAGCTTGTCCATATCCTTGCCCATCGGGTAAGTGAGTGGGAAAAGTTACTTGCCCAACACAAAAATCTACTTGTCCCGGACGACTGGACAGGACTTTTTTCGACTACAATATCTGTGACACTATGAGAACTATATTTAAACACTTTTTCACCGATATGGCAGCCATATTAATTTTGCTCCTGGGCATCCCATAATGACCTTTTATTTAACCCTTTAACTCCCAAGAGTGCAGAATATCAAAATTCAAGAAAAATCCCAAATTTCATTTTGTTAAAATATTGAAAAACAAATGGTACTATGCAAAAGTACAGTTGAAGAGGTTTCATTTGAATGGTCACACCATCGAATTTCATCCACAGACTCAAAAGTTAGACATAGACAACATACACTTCATGTCTCCATAATAGGCCACTTGCACGATGACATCATATGACTACAACTACCACAATTCTTCAGTTTTTTGTTTTGTAGTGCAAATTAGGGCCATTGTTATTTAAACCTCACTGGGATGACAAAATTTAAATAAGAAAGGAAAAACAAAATGAATTCTGGTAGTTGTAGTCAAATGACGCCATTGTGCAAATGGCCTATTGAGGGTTGATTTACTTGTTAACAAAGGAATACATTGAATTTCAGTGGTTATTATGGGATGTCCAGGGGGCAAAATCAATATGGCTGCCCATTTTATCTGTAATGCACACAAATAGCATACTGAATACTGATGAGCTCAATGACACATTGAGTGTAGCAAACTTTGAATATTAGATTTGTTATCAATTATGGAATTATTTTTCTCTTTTAAGATAGGGGCATAATTAAGGTACTTGAAAGCTTAAAATTTTAATATTTTCATAAAATAAAAGGAAGCTTTCTTTTCCAATTGTTTTGTGCTGCACAACAGGATGTCATGACATGTGACCTTCTATTAGGTCATTAGTATGCATCTCAGTCTGTTTAAACACAGGGCCCGGTTGTTCAAAAGCCTGTTAACGCTAACCCAGGATTGAAAGTTAACCGAGGATTTCATTTATCATGTTAGAAGTGTTTTCAAAAGTTAATTATAAGTTATATGCGAAGACAAGTCAAAGACGAAACTAAAGGACTAAAGTACTTTGGAAAAACATCCATTGATTAATAATTTAACTGGAATCAAAATTGATGTTAACACTGGGTTAGCTTAACCGCGCTTTGAACAACCTGGCCCAGAGGTATAAATGAATAGAATTGAACCTAATGGAAAAAAAGATCAGCCTGACTTGGAACCTTCCCTGTTATAAACACTTAACATTCCTGGCAATCCGAATACAACAACAACAACAAAAGCTTTATTTCAACACGGTATAAATATCAATATTTCCAATAGATATTTTACTTTATCTACTCGATCGGTTTACATATTTGCCGTGTGGGAGTCCGATACGAAAAACTTGGTTACTCCTTTCACGGAAAACTAACGCCTTTTATCGAAATCAGCGAGAGAGTAATATGAGCACTCTATATATAAAAGGGCGGGGGTATATGGGGTATGCCGTCCCATGAGCATGTCCTGAAATGATTTACATTAATTTTTCGCCGTTTCGGTTTTAAAAAAGGGTGCATATTTTAAAGTTTGGGAGTGAAATTAGAGTACGGGATTTTGAGCTCTGAGTAGCACAAACCCACCCTGAAGTCTCTGACTGCGAGGTCAATAGATGAACTGTACAAAGGTTTCCTTACTCCATGTGCTCAGGTTTGCGTGATTCCTTGTCAGCCGACAAAGCACGTTTTATACTCAGTGTCACGCGAACAAAGAGGCGTGTAAGAGGCTTGTCTCCGCAAGTCATACACCTCATTTATAAAGTCACATTTTAGCATTTTTATGCGTGTTTAATGGAAGAATGTGTTTCTGGTCTTAACCAATAAGCTCTATTTTCCCTGCTATATATTAAAAGTAGAATAATATACACGAATACAAGCGCCAAAATGTAACGAGCGAACCGTTCGACATGCACGTGTTCACGTCACAGTTCCTATTGTCCTGGCGGCACGTCACGTCTACGATTTTACAATTTTTTTAATAGTTTTTTACAATTTTTTAATAGTTTCAACGAACCCTCTGCAGTCACTCTTTTGAAATCTATCTTTGAATCTGTGAAACCAGATGTCTTTTGGAACTTTTAGAATGCAGGCGTTTTGTGCAAAGGAGACAGGAACGTGCAGTTTTTATGACAAAAAGATCAACCTGGATTTTAGTTTCCGGTGAAGAGAATAGATCTTGAGAAAACGTATTAACTGAGTATTAAATATTCAAATTGTTTCTCAGTAAGTTCTTGAGAAGTTTAGCAAGAGAAGTTTAGTCCGTGACCGCAAAAAAATTATCCCGAGAACACACCCGTTTGCGCTACTTGAAATTTTTTGTTGGAGCCAAATTGCCCATGTTCAAAGTCACGCTCTCTCTCCCCCGCAATGTCGTGATGTGAAAAAGTTACTGCAGCCTGGTACGAGGTTTGTGATTGGCTGATTGGCTGTCTCTTGGAAGATCTATTGTCTTTCGAAGGATGCTATTGGTCAATTTTTGTCAAATAACTTTATAATGGCGTCAGCTGTTGAATGCGAAGTAATTTGCTTGTATGATGTGAGATGAGAGTAGGAGGTTCAAAGGTGAATATAGAAGTAACAAGAAGTTCTGCTTACCGAAAAACAGATCTTTCAACAGAACACGATAGAAGCTTTGCGTATTTAACGCGTAAAAGACAACAGAGGTTTTGTGTTGGAAAACGCAGCGGGAATGGCCGGTTTACGGCAAACGCCGCCTTGCAAGGAATCGCCATTGCCTTGCGCTCCGCCGCCAAGCCCTATCATGGGTTGTCGACGAAATCTGGGTATGGCCGTGCTTTCGTCGTCTCCAGAATTCCACGAAACTCAAGAACTTGCTGAAATGAGTGACTCGTTAGTCGTTGCGCTTTCAAGAATGAGAGTTGAACAGTCATCTTTAAAGAGGAAAAAACATTCTGAGCACGAACGTCCCCCAGGGCTCGAAAACCACGACAGAGCTCATCAAGAACAGAAAAGGGCCAGAAATAATCAGAGACAGTCGGAAAATTCGTCGCACAAAAGGCAAAGTCACTTCACGGAACGCTTACCTGCTGGTACTGTTAATAGTTCATTCCCTGTGCCAAGTACGTAGAATTTTATTCCGTGTTTTGGGAGCGAGGATATTTTAAAAGGTTACCTGTATGGACAAATGTTCGTTTCTTTGGTATTAAGAGTAATTTCTTATTTCTTCATGCAAATTCTCCTGTATAAATCACGCTATCGTCTTACAGATGTTTCCAGTCTAGTCTTGAATAGCTCAAGTTAGGCTTCAATATAATTAGTCGTCCTTGTTTCAATTTTTTTCTGTGTAAGACTGAACTGTTAGAATGAAGGTACTTAAGCTTATAAAAATTTGTTCGACGGTCTGACATGATTTTACCAGTTAACTCTAATATAAGAAATAATATATAACATATCACTATTAAATAGTGTTTTAAATAGTATTGGAACAACTTTTGGAAACAATTTAGGGTCAAAAATAATTACAAAGGAATTGAAATGGGTTAGATCGGAATTCGAGAGCCTAATTTTACTAATATTTTCCTAAAATTTAGGAAGAATTGAATATAAAATGGCTTTTGTTTGACTTAACTCGTTCCCTTCGTGTCTGTACAGAGTACGTATTGTCTTGTTTTGAAATAGGAGTGTAGAAGAAAGAGCTATTTATATTCTTGTAAAATTATTTTAATACAAAATTTATTGCTGTATGAAATAGCAACACGGCAGAGATGTATTTTATGTTATAAGAAACAGAATTCCCTTAAAAGGGAAATATATTTGTGTCATTAAAATATGAAAAGATAACTAATATGGTTTCAAATTTAGGTGTCTAGATGAGTGACTAGCACAGGGGATCTAATCCAAAAGGTTGTGGGTAAAAATCCCACCGAGGTCAAAGAATTTTTCTTGCAGCGTGCCCAATCGATGAAAATCGATTATTGGAAGGCAATCAATATAATTAATATATAGAGGTTATTCAGCGTGAAGTTGTGTAATACGGCTGAGTATTTTTATGAGTCAATTTTTATTTTTTTTCGAGCCTTTAGGCGAGAAAAAATTAAAACTGATGATTAAAAATGCCCAGCTGTATTACACAACTTTTCGCTGAATAAATTGTTTATTATACGACAGTAATCTTCTCCTAAAACTAAGTTTTTGAAACTGTTTTTCCTAGCGCGCGGTCAGAAGAGTTTAATAACACGTCATATTAGCACTCGTTTTGATGTGTATTTGCACTGTAGAATGCTATGTCAAATAATTAATTACGAAAGAGAATATTTTAAATTTTCACTTGAGCATACAGCATACATGTCAGACCGAGTACGGCTCCTGGCTATGTGCATTACTGAAAGAGAGATTGATCTCTATATAATGGATGTCGTATTGATAGAGGGAGTAGTCAAAGGTTACCATGAGTGTGAATTTTCTGTGACAGCTGCAAAGCTGGTGGTTTTGTTGACCCGCGACATAATTGCCTGCTCATTTTCTTGTCTTTGCCTCTGAAAAAGGGCTTTTGAGGCTTAAGGACTTTTGGTATAACCTGCAACTGAATAAAGCAAGCTTTTTCACCCTCTAAAAAGAATGCAGTAAAATTATCCTAATCACGAGTTCAGTGGTGTCATTAAGTGCTGGGGCCCGGGGATTTCCCCCAGCTACTACGAATATGAGCTCCGGCTACGAGCCTTCGGAGCTTGGATACACGCACAGCAGCGCATGTATCATCACACGCCTACTCTTTCACTCAGCCACCTACTTCAAAATTTAATGGCACCCCTGCAAGTTAATTAGTTCGTAAAGAGACCGTGCGATGCTACCATTGTTTACAGGATGTTGTCAATGCAGCTTGGGTTTAAAAATGTGATTGTGACAGTCAATTCAGTCAAGGGAAAGTGGGTTCTAACAATAATTATTACAAATTTCCTTTGAATTCCAATCTCTGGTCCAGTATGATTTTCGCTTCAATTGAAATAAAACTAGAAAAATCAATAACAATCGATGAGAATCAATTACTCACAACTCTCTTGATCATCGATTTTCATTGATTTCCAATATTAATCAATTTATTGTTTTTATCGATTATCAGTTTTTATCGATTGGGAATGCCAGGTTTTTCTTTGCCTCGCGTGCATGGCCCCCATTTCCTTACTACGGCTATTAAAGCTCAAATTATAGGAAATTTATGGGTTATTCTCAGCACTTAAATTTACCACAATTCATCTGATTTCCTGTTTGTATCACTTGCACTGCATGACTCAACATTGATTGTACCATTCACTTTCCCATTGCTATGAAATTAAATACCACCTTATCACACACAGTAAAGGTGCGGTGGTGACTTTCAACCTGAAGGTCGGTGGTTCAAGCCTGGTCTCTGCTATCGTGTTGTTTCCTTAGACAAGAAACTGTGTTCCATGCTGTCTCTCTAAACCCAGGTGTAAAGATGGGTACCAGCGATATAATGCTGGGGTATAACCTTGCGATGGACTACCCTCCCATCCAGGTGGGAGTAGTAATACTCTCAGTCGCTTCATGCTAAAAAAAAACAGGTTAAGCTATGGCAGTTGTGAGCCATGAGGCTTGTAAAGACTTACCTTATCACACACAATCTGCTCCCATGCAGCTTTGTAGCTCAAATGGTGGAACCACTGAAGATCCAGACCAGGAGTCAAGTATTTGATCCCCTTGGAAATTGATGGGTTGTTCACCGCACCAAAGTTTGCCGCAGAGTTAATTCTGTAATTTCCTAAAGGTTTCTAGATGCCCAGTCTGGGCTGCGATTAAGTTTTGAGGTAGCTGGCCAGTACACAAGAAAAGTAGGCAATAACTCGAAATAACCTGTCGTGGTTGTCATTCTTAAGTCATTTTCAAACTTTGAGTTGTCAGCCATCTTCACCACAGTTGCGGGTCATAGCCGGTTGCTGGCTACTACCTCAGCCATGTTTGCCTCCATTTCGTAGTTTTCATTTCATAGCCCTGCATTTACATTTTATGATACTGTAATTTTAAATTTTGCTATGCGGGCCCATAGTCAAAGGCACACACTTTCTTGTACAGTTCTTATCATAAATTATTAAGTATAAATAGTTATAAAATTTTACAAGAACTGAAGATAATGAGTGCATTCTGATTGGTTTATAGAAATTGACTATTTACCAGTAAACCACATGGAACATGTTGTTACAATATAAAAGCAATATACCACACATTTATATAGTTATCGGTGCAATAAACCACTTGGGATGTTGGAATAACACCCGATAAGCTTGTAACAACATCTAAACATTGCTAGATCCATGCACCCATATGCTTCTTACAGAAGTAGTGGGGAGTAGTCAATACAAATAAGATAATTCATCATGGGTGATCATTACCTTAATAATCTTATGGCCTCAGAATGATATTATGTATTATTTATGCATCAGTCCTTTCCAGCAGATTTTTCTAACCCCCTTGGGAAATTTTTGAAGATCAAAGGATGCTGATGCAAGTAGCCCCCCCCCCCCCCCCCCATTCCCAAAGATTTCCTTATACCTCAATGGGGGGGAGTGTGGATATTAAATGGAATGGCCCATTTATCCAGTTCTACAAGCAACAACTAAGTACAATCCTTACTCGCTTCTTTGAGAAAGTGGACTCTTGCCTACCTTCACGCTTAATGATGCTCATCAGGCAGCTACTATAAAAGATGAAAAATGGCTGTAAACTTACCAAAAATCACATACAAACCATATTCACAGGAAAAAATACCTGATTCCCATTTTGGGATTTTTTAGGGTATTTACAGAACACCCACAAAATTCCCAAATTTGGCAAAGCGAGACAAGTCCCAACCTGGGAATTCCCAACCACATTCCATGTTTGGGACTTGTCTCACTCTTCCAAATTTGGGATTTATTTGGGTATTTTTTAAATACCCTAAAATATCCAAAAATGGGAACCTGGTATTTTTTCCTGTGATTTCAGCCGTTCTTATAGCTCAACGAAGCAAAAACATGACGTCAGAATGACGTTTCTAGTAAACTCGAGCCTTCAGTGTTTTAGAACAGCAGAACTTTCGATGGTAACTCCAAATATGGAGTCACAAAATCCTATTGCTCATTTATATGCAGAAAATCATTAAAAAACGTAAAAAAATTCTTAGGAGTGAATGGGTTAATCAACCTCTTTTAAGCTTCCCCCTCATCCTTCAGAGCCAACACAAGGTTTGGGGGAAATGAACATTGCTTGTACAAAAAAAATAAATCATGTTATATCATTTTATTAAGCTGTTCCTTAAAATGTCTGTCTGTCTGTTTGTCTGTCTGTCTCTCATAAGCCCCCCGCACCCCTCAAACTTGCTTGAAATAATATATTATCCCCCCATGGGGAATTAATAGATGATATATTATATATATAGTAGTAGGTAAAAGTGTATGTATGTCATATGCTTTATTTAAGCTATGGTTTTTGACTATTTGTATTCAGGATTTCTGTCAGCTTTGGAAAGCTCTACTAGTGTTTTGACATTCCTAGAAAATGAAGTTGGGATAAGTCCCTGGAATTCCATAAACTCTTATTCTCAAGTTCTCAAGCAAACAATCCCACCAGCTATGCAAGCTGCATATTAAATCATGCACGTGATGACTGACAAATTATCCAATCCAGTAGTATAATCATAGGTACTGGATAAGGGAATGTACCCTCAGTTTTTAAGCAAACAGTTTGTTCAACTTTTATTGAAAAAATAATAATGTCCAGGCAACAATCAATCCAGGCTCGATTTCCAGCCGTTTTGTGCGCCCGCATTCCTTCATGCATAGTTTTCCGAGGATCATTCTCGTTCCCAGAGTTCCATGCCAAACAAAACGAGGGCTCTGGGGACGAGAATGGGAGGGGGATCTGGACTCCCTCAAACGGCAACAAGATTGGATCAAGATGTGCCATCCAGTGCTCAAAGCCCTCATATTTCGCAGGACATTCGAATATATAAAAAATCCTGATAGATCAACCCTCCACCCCATCCCCAGAGGAAAGACCCTGTGCTAACTTACTACTAGATTTCACACTGATTTCTACACAGATAGATTTCTATAGATCTAGAATTGTCAATACCTGGAATTTCTCGGCCGAGTGTCGACCGACTGTCGGCCGATACTCGGCCGACATATCGGTCGATAGTCGGCCAATAATCGGCCGATCGTAGGCCGACAGTTGGTCAATAGTCAGCCGATATGTTGGTCGAGATGTATGTCGGCCGATATAGTTTTTAGTTGACCGATACTTGACCTGTCGGTCGATAAAAAATCCACTCTGCTGACGGTTAAATCACAGTGAAGTCAACAGTTGAAAGTATTCGCCCGACTTATAATGGTAATATTAAGGACTTTAAGTCATTACCAAAATCTTGATAATCACAAGTATGATTACAGACCGAATTGGACGACACGAATTCCTGTTACCAAATTATTAAACATACTAATTAAAAAAATACCATCGTTTAAACGTTTTGGTTAACAAAAACACAACAGTTGAGTTTGTTTTGACCGATATGTATAAGAAAAGTAACCCATTTTATGTCCTATTGCAAGTTACTACAGCGCACAGCCATCACGCGTAAAATCCCGGAGGGGGGACTCCCATATAAAAAATGACAGGGGTGCTCGTTGTACCTTTTAGGGTTCAAAATTTGCAGATTGGTACCGCTTAGGGTACTTAAATGTGAAATGACCAGTTAGAATTATTTTGGGGTATAAAGCCGAAAAAATATGACAGAATATGACATGCGTTGTTTGAGAATTGGTACCTCTTAGGGGTAAAAAAATTCATGTGAGCCACACCTATCAAACAAGATTCTGGTACCAGCTTTTAGGGTATTTTTCGAAAATTTCCGACGAGCACTCCCGTCATTTTTATATGGGAGTCCCTGTCCAAATCGTGGAGATGCAAGTAGGCGCAAGTCGTAACACTTTGAATAGTTAACAACTATTCACCGAAGTGGAGGTGGGTAGTGGTGGATATTTACCGAGCCGCGAAGCTCACCGGATTAGTTTTAAAGTTAATTAGCGAAAACTGAGTTTTAGAGGCTCTTTTCAGAGAGCTCTACTGTTGCCATGGCAATTGGTATGACGTCATAAGTACCTTAAAGTATTGTCTGTTAATAACGTCGTATAGATATCCAAAAGTTGTCCATATCTGTATCTATAATTGTAATTCACAAAGGTTTCCCATACACGTGAATTGGTCAGCTTTCAATAGTTCAACTTATTAAATAAATGAAATTTTACAATAAATATAAATAATCCTATGAAATAAATATGTGAGAAAAAAATAGCTCATAGTTCAGTATCAAACGGCACGTTTAAAGGCGTTCAGTGTGGTAGCATATCGGTTTCATCATTTAGACACACTATTGAAAGTAAGAAACCCTTTAATACGAGCCTCCTGTGCCAGCCTCGTATTCAGTTTCGTTTTGTTGCACTTGAGAGTGACTCCACAAGGGTTCTGCCGATCCGTTGCATTTTGAAAGCCGTAGTCAACAAATCGGTCACGTGACAGCATTATTACATTTCCTAGTGCAGACGGATCAGACATTTCCAGTGCAAAGAATATGGCAGCAACGAACAGAGGTCTCGATATGCAATCCATCCATGAAGCCGGCGAGCATCCCTATGACCACATAGATTTATCTCGTGGAAACTCTACTGCCTTCCCAGCAAAAAACCACGCTTACCCAGCTTATGAGAACAGACGACAACCGACTGAAAATGTAGGGATAGGTCGGCGAATGTTGTTAGCTGTAATAGCCGTTTTGACTTTATCATCCTTGGCGACAGTTGCTACGTTGATTGTAGCGACGAGAGGTAAGCGAACGAACGGTGCTTTTTTGACATAGGTCTATGTTTATATTGTAGAATATTTTAATACACCGAAGCGTGATCTGCAACCCGGAATTGCAAACGACTCAAAAAAGGCATCTATAAAACGCCGCATTACCCCATGGAGGAGGGTATACTCCCGTATATAAGCCACAGTCGAAGCTCTCTATTATTGCGACCAGCTCTAATTGCGACCAGCATTGTGGAACCCCGCCGTTTGAATTGTCACAGAAACTCTGTAGTTGAAAGCTCTCGTACGCGACCGCCTCCATTAGCGACCGCGACGTCCACTTTTGTGAATTACCGACTGGCCTTTTCCTTTGTTTTTACGTTCTCGAAAGCGACCACTTTTAAAAAGAGTCTGATTCGTATTAGTCAACAATGAAAGTATACATTTCTGAATTAAAAGTTCAAGATGATTTCCGGCTGGTGCACGGCGAGCAAACTTTATGCATAAAGCTCTCGTAAACGCCCAGCCTCTATTGATTGTTTCATCGCGTGAGTAGTATAGTATATGGGGTAACAGCGCATTTTCAATTGAACGGCCCATAAAACATAAAAATGGTGAATCAAAAATATACGAGAGTATTTTCATACCATAAGTATTAATATTGCATATTATTATTGCATATAAATGCTAAAACTGCGAGCGCATTTTCAATCAAATGGTAAGAATGGTTATATCAATAAAAAAACGAGCGCATTCTCCATAATATTGACGATAATTTTGTAATTAAAAAATGGAAAACTATATATTTTATTAAAAAAAAAATGCGATAGTATGTGGGTAAAAACGGAAAATCAAATTTGACAAGCGCATGGACACATAAATTTTCCAATCTATGGAGCACGAGCCCGTTGAAATTTTTAGATCTTTCATTTTATAAATCACATGCGCTTTGATACGTAGAAATAGCAAATAAACTTACATTATATTTACATACTAATTGAATTTATCGAAAAGTGCAAAAAGGGTTCCCTTAAATTTTAAAAGTAAAGTTTGTCAGTAAAGTTTGTTGACAAATCATGTTATTTCTTGGTGATTATCATATTCATGGTTCAACGCATTTGACAGCTATTTCTACTAATCAATCAGAAATCAACAGACGCGTCTTGCATATAATTAGGGAGCTTACGCAACCACGACGGCGACCACAGCGAGAACTTAAGGTGCTGTTACACGAGGCAATATTTTTTCCTGCAACTTGCAACGCAACGATGACGAGAGCCGTTGCGACACAAGTTGCTGATTACATGTTACACGCTTGCAACTTGTCTCGCAACGTTGCAAAAAGTAGATAAGTGGTCAACTTTTCCTGCAACTCGCAACGCAATTTTTCGTTGCGAAACAAGTTGCGCAGAGAAGGTGTTACACGCGCAATTTCATCCGCAACTTTTCTCGCAACGGCTTTCGTCAGCATTGCGTTGCAAGTTGCAGGAAAAAATTGCCTCTTGCAACGGCACCTTCAGCGATCATTTAACGGCACAAAACAATAGGTTTAATGAGCGAAAGCAATGGTTGTTTACCATTTACCCAAAAATTCCGGAAATTTCGGTCAGAATGCAAATGGTAAGACAATTTTGGCTCGACCGACCGGAAAATTTTGAAAGGTAGTCCAAAATTTCCAACCGAAATTTCCGAACGGAAATGTGCGTACCATTTGCTTTTATCTACCAGTTCCAGACCCTGCGCCAGTTTTGATGCGTAAGCGTGGTTACTCAGCTTGTTTCTGGTGTCAAATGGTAAATGGTACACGCCAATCTCAAACGGAATTTCCCTTTCTGGAGTTTTGCTTACCATTTACACAAACCGTGGACCAACCGGTTTTCCCGTGTAAATGGTAAGCAACCAATGCCTCTGCACGTGCGTTTTACGTTTTGGTACATTTCTTTCCCGTTCCTGCAAAACAACAACGTCAAATGATCGAATTATAGGTTTTGTGGAGAACGTGAACACACGACGGTTAATGTTCCTTTCTCCCGATTTGAACTGGAAAGCCATCCCTTCACTTCATCCCCTCAGCTACTAGACAATCCGATCCAGTCACATTTATAGACAAACTAAACAACTGCAAAGTAGTTTACAGTGCGGCTACTGTTACCGGGGACACCCAGACAAAGTTAACCAATCACAAAGCAGAACAGGGACAATAGATTCCAACATTTTTAACTTCAGCCAATAAAATGTCGAGTACAGAACAATGAAATTTCAACTCGTTCACTCGTGAAACTTATGTTGAATAAATCTTTAGCTGGCGTTGACTTTTCGATTTAAACATTAGTTTCACATGCTACATGGATGAATGTCATGTGTCATGCAAGTGAGCGAGAACTGATTTCAAACTGTATGAAAGTAGTGAACGCGACGTCCGTATGTTTTACACGCCCAGTTTCAATGTATTCATGCATAAATTAGTAATTTTTCAGCCTTATCTCGTTTCCACCAATGATCTTTATCATCATTATCTAGCTATGTGGCCTATTACCCTAGTTGGGTGTGATAAGAATTTAGATAGGAGTAGCTGAGCTAGGACAAGGACCACCTTTCCTTACGAAACTAGGAGAAAAAAGAAACACAAGATTTATTTTGACTAATGCCTCTGGAGACTAAACTAAGTCGTCTTAATTTCATTTTCTCAGATATACACGTTACGTTATTCGTTATTCTTTGGGATTAGTTTGCATGCTAGCATATTTTCGTGTATTTTCACTTATTACTCGATCGCGTGATAGAATTGTAACATAGTAAGGTAGTTTTCTATTCATTTTATGTTCTAGTTCGAACCGCACCAAACGCACGCACTCAATTAAACTCGTCTACTGAATCGCATTGAACCCCATCAAAGCTTCCTGATTGTATCTGAAAGAACTTAGATGAACCTGAACTTGAACATTAGAGAGAATAAACTGACAACACTGAACAAAATTGCGTGTTCGAATCACTCTCCATATTGAATTGATTTGCCACACCGTGCCTGCCGCCTACAGAATGGCGGATTTGAATTCTCGGAAAAAAATTAAAACTCAACCGCCGGCTGTTTGCAAATGTTACAAGGCACTGCCAGCGTAACATATATAAGCATTTATTTTCTAACCGTTTGAAAAAGAGCGGCTCCTTTACTTCAATTCTTTTTATTGAATTGCCGTCAGAATTTTTTCCGTTGCAGATTTTCTTTGCGGTTTGAGCACCAGAGTGGTTTCTTCAATCCCCCAAGGCGGTCGTGAAGGTTTTGAAGAAATCATTTTTGTGAAAGTCTTAAACGTCTATAGTTGTATATTATACATGCCGAAAAATAGAAATAATTATTAACCAAACCTCGAACTCTGTGAAAAAAAATTCTAGTCCGGCGGTTGAGTTTTTATTGTCAGGAATTTACTGTTCTGACTCGTCTGGAAAATTGTAATACACAACTGCCGAACCGCTGGAATATCTATGGTTTTCCGGCAATATGTATATTATTATATATACATATATATATGTATATATATTTTTTAATGTGGTTAATGGCAAAATAAATAAAATGGAAATGGAAATGGAAATATATGTTGAAGCCCGGCCTGTTAAATCGATGACAATCGATCATCGGAAATCCAATCGATCAATCGATATCAATCGATAAAGTTAGTTAATTGATGTCAATTGATATCGGCCAATCGATGATCAATCGATAATCACAAAAAATGTCCCCCAAATTATCGATTTTTGCGTGTTTTCTCGGAGCTTGTAAACGTTTTATTGAATTGACCCTTGGTCTGAAAACGGGGATGGAAAAAGACTCGGGCGCGGCACACCCCCACCAAACATTTAGAGGAATCCCCCCTTCCCCCTCACCCGGGCATCTGCTGTAAAGTTTACACATGTAAAAAATACTAGTCCTTGACGCACACCAGGGGTCAATTCAATAAAACTTTTGCGAGTGTAATTTACAAGTTTAGCCATTATTTCAGAGGTTGAAAACAATAGCTACACTTGTAAATTACACCAAAATTCATGTAGTCCCCGCAACTTGTCCCAAGTACTCAAACCAGGTTTGAACTGAAGAGATTAATCCCAGACACTTATCCCTTCCAATTTTAGTTTTCACTGGCGACGGAGTCGGAGTCGTAAGAGCGCCGGCTTCCGACCTAGTGAAAATCGAAAATTGGAGTCGTAAGCGGAGTCATAAGCTCGACGGAATCGGAGTCGGAAGAATCAGAACGGTTCCATTGATTTTCTTCCGATTCCTATGACTCCGTAGTCATCTTCCGATTCCGTTGGTTTGATTTTCACTGATCGTAACGCTCTGCGCTTCTGGTTACGACTCCGACTCCGACTCCGTCGTTAATGAAAACCGCAGCCTTAAGAGTACGGCTGAAAAGAAATTTCGGTGACAGTGAAGGTACTCGCCTTTTTAAAGCGAAGTAGCCTTTATTTGCAAGCGAATAAACACTGCCACGTAAAAGTATTTCACCTACGCCTGGGCATAAGGCATAAAGCATCTTCAGGAAATGGCCAATTACTGATCACTCGAAATTAGTAGTCAAAGGACAAACCCAGCATTTTACGAGCAATGCACAAAATGCAATGCATAGGCTAGAGCAGTTTTCAATTGATTGTCGTAAAACCAAAACCAGTAATTACTCTGACCAATCACGGAAGTCGTAAACAATTCAATGAATCAATCAGAGCTCGAAGCAATTACATGTCGGCGGCGCGGGAAAACGCGTGCGAGCAAGTTACGATTGGTTTTGGTTTTACTTCTGATTGGTCGAGAAAGTCACGCGAGATTTTTTAGCCAATCCAAAGCGTAGCAATGAAAAACCAAAGCAATTGTGTAATTACTTTTGACACTCAATTGAAAACTGCTCTAAGTGTATTTCATGAAACGTGTTGGGTTTCCCGCCAGGTAGGTAGGTGAAATCGCACATGAGCCACAAGTGGCTATTTGAGAATGAAGCAGCTAGAAATATTGCCACTTGATCTCCCTGGATGGGATGTTAGGCCATCGCAGGGTCACCCCAGCATTGTGTTGAGATGTCTATTTTCTGTATATAAATATTGTCCATGTTCAATGCTCAGTGTTTTTTTTCTTTTTATCAAGAAGTGAAACAACAGTTGACCGAATTTAAAGAAGAAGTAAGGGCACTGAAAGAAAACCTAACTGGTGTACGTGCTTTTGATGGAGGTACGGAAAACAACAACTTAGCCTGAGTTTCCGGCGTTCAGACAGTGGGATCGGAGAACAAATATTGCGAGTGCTGACGAAGGGGGATACTTTCCACACCCAGTTTTGTCCGCTTCTAATTTTTCTTTCGCCTCACTTCTCGCTATCAGAAAGCTTGGAACTGGGCTAACAAAAAATTGCAGAAATAAACGAAAACGTCAGGGGATGAAAGTGCAGTGCGACGTAGCTTACATTGAGCACCCAGAAAAAAAAAAACGTTTTTACAAGTTAACAATCAGAGAGCGCAAATTTAGTTGACGGGCATGCCTTGTCGCTTCGTGTTCAAAGATCAGAAATGTAAAGCTAGTTACAAAATACGAAGATTTGATCCACTTTATTGCTTCACACTTAAATATCAGTAGGCAGTTACGAAAATGATTATAAGAATTAGCTGGTGATATTGTAAAAACTTGTTAAATGTTTGTTAGGTGCTCACGGTATGGCAAAGACACATTTTGTCGGAAAAATATGAATTGAAGGGATTGAAAGGGATTGAAAGGTCTGTGGAAAACAGACGTTTAAGTTTCCTTAACTACCGTTTATTTAATTATATGATATCTATTTTAAACGATTTACCGCAAACTCCGTTGAAAAAGTTGTTTGCCGATTCATTCGTCTCCTCTTTTTTTTTCGGAAGGAGGGGAAGGGCTCGCTTTATAATAGCATGAAAACCAGTCGTTTCACCAGTCATTGTTTTAATTAGAAAAAGAAAATCAACAATAAAATATTCTTTTTCTGCAATTTTTAATTCAGTTTACAAGAACTGTGCGCACGTTTATCAGTCCGGAAATAAAATCAGTGGAGTGTACGACATCGATCCCGATGGTTTGGGGGTATTTAAAGCATACTGTGATCAAAAAACAGCCTGTGGAGGATGGACGGTGGTTCAAAAGAGACATGATGGTTCTGTGGATTTTTACAAAGGGTGGGATGCCTACAAACGGGGATTTGGATATCTGAACGGCGAGTTTTGGCTTGGGCTTGACAAGATCCACCGGCTGACAAAAAACGGTAATTTCAAGCTCCGAGTTGACCTGGAGCGCCATAATGAAGCAGCGTTTGCAGAGTACAACGTTTTTGCTGTGGAAAACGAGACGGAGAAATACAAGCTTAATGTTGCAGGTTATTCAGGTGATGTTATAATCTGTTCAAGTGTGCTGTGTTCTTCTATAATAATAACACTTTATTAACCCTCGGATGTACACGCAAACTTATACCCCACCGTGGTACAAGCCTTCGAGGGGGGGTCGGGGGTGGGGGGGGGGCGGGTGTTTGCGATGTTGCAATATTTCGGAAATATTTTACATCTAATAGATAGCCTGTGATGTGCTCTACAAGATAAGGTAAACATTATGGGTTGTGGCGTTGCTAGGGGTCTGCGACGTCATCAAAAATGGTCGCCAAGATGGCCGCCATCTTGGATTTTACTAAAAATTCAAATTTATCGGGAAAATGCGGAAATTCCAAATATTTTTTACTAGAGTTGCAAAATAACATACAGTTAAACATTTTTTATGCTTTTCGGGTTGCATTTTATAATATTATGTTTTCTTTTTCACCGAAAAAAGGTGCAAAACAAGCATTTTTATTCAAAGCCTGAAATGGCTTGACCTCAAGCTATTTTGACGTCATATCTTGTTACCATAGCAACCGGTTGTCGCCAAACTTTACCAAAATGTGTCTCAAGGATAAACTAACAGTTACTGAAGACGGCATGTGCTAATTATAAATGGTCTTGAAAAAATCGGAGAAAAACCTTAAGGAGGGTGGCATCCTTCCCCCCATGTACGTCCGAGGGTTAACAATAAACCTTACTCCAAAATGGTGGCCAATTTATTATTCTTTTGTATGTATACCAATCAGTCCTTGTTGCCTCGTCAGCATGTGCAAAATACAACAGAATTTTCACGCGAAAATGAGACAAAGAGGGCTAATTGAAATGCATACAAAAGAATAATAAATTGCATTGCCCGCCATTTTGGAATAAGGTGTATAAACTGAGACGCGCGACGGAGAAAATGTTTGCTAGATTAAAATTATGTTTCCGTGATGGCAGAGCACTCTTGTACAGCTGAAATTTCCGTAAATGATGACTGTGATCGACAAAAGTCGCCTTTAGACAACCCTCCCCCACAGGAAATCCTACACTGACCACAGCTCCAGGGCTCTGTTGTATAAACCCAACTTAAAGGCGAACTTGTATAAAAGATCAAAGCCCCACGCCGAATCCACGCTTGGCAATTATGACACCTAATTTGGCCATGTTCCAAAATACTTTTTCAGTTTTTATCCGTTTGATCTGAAAGTTGGAAGGATGGTAAAACTTTGAATTCCAAATGTTCGTATGGTTTTGGTTTTTCGATTTTAACGGTTTTTGGCGGGAAAGTGACGTCACGAATATTGGGCCAAAATTCAAATTTTACATTTTAATACATTTAATGGCGGGTGTGTCTAAAACGAAGACCGAAGACCGAAGACCCCCTGGTCTAAAACGAAGACCCCCTGGTCTAAAACGAAGACCCCCTGGTCTAAAACGAAGACCCCCTGGTCTAATGTTCGCCGGCTTTAGGTCCCGATGAGCTACTCCATTGCCGTGCAGATAGCTAAGGCCACGAACAACCTCTCCAGCAGCGGAGGTAATCAACTGCTCGAAACCATTGCAGTTATAGTCAGCGTCAATGTGAAGCAAAAGATCTCCTAAACTGCTCACCCGTGATTCATCTCCAAAGGGACTAAAGCTGAAGTATACATACTCCATCATAAAAGCACAGGGCCTGTAGCACACAGCTTTTAAGTTCACAACATTTGGATGGTTTAGCTGATTGAGTAAGGCCACTTCCTTGCGAAAAAGCTTTCTCTCCTCGCCATCCAGGACACCAATGACTTTCTTCACAACAACTGTTTCGGCGGCGTGTTCTCCTGGACGACTGAAATCTGTGGTGAAAACCTCGCCGAAACTCCCTTGGCCGATTCTCTCTTTAATATGTACTTGACCGAGGTCGAAAAGTGGGACGCCTTTGATAGCATTCTCATTTCGATTTCTAAAAATCGGCAATTTGAAATTATGCGACATATTCTAAAACATGCCGCACAGGCAAGCAAATCGAAATGCGCGGGAAATCTGGTTATTTTGGGTTTTTCTGTTCCGTCAATCATCTCAGTAGGGGGCGGAGATATGCAATTCAAAACACAACGCGCCCGCTTTCGATTTCTACGAGACAAGAGAATATCCAAGAGAATTGCGATGGAGAGTGCTATTTTTGTTGAGGGAAGGATGGAGAGTAACAGACATTGCTTCGAATTCAGCCTTGCAAGTGTCTTGCAAACACCGATCTTGATCACAAGGATTTGCATATGAAATGACTTCCGCTCAGGTCACAGGTCAGCAATTGTGCTGTCTTGTTTATAAAAGCACAGGGCCAAAAAAGCTACAAATTGTTAAAACATCTCCAAATTTCTTGTGGTTTAAAATTGACAAAAAATATATCAAAACAAAAAGAGACATTTACACTTGTGGAGTTTACATACCTCCAACGAATCTCAAAATACTTTGAAGAAGAAATATTTGAACAATTAGAACAAGACATACTGTTCTTTTCTTGCCAAGGATCGGTAGGATCGATTGAATCGCCTGCTTCAATTTCTTGAATTTTTCTATCATTTCTCCTTGGATTTCCCTTTTGAATAATTATATAAGAGCTTTCATACAATCAACACTTAAAATGCAGCGATTTTTGGGGTGTCACGCAACGCGTAGACTAGGAGACTATTTTAAATGCAGTTGCTTGTCACATCCCTGTCATCATCTGGCCACTAGCGACAAGGTGATCTTAACAATATGACTACGTTAATTATTTCAGAGGTCTTACATTTTCAGAGGTCTTAGGTCGAAATGCGCGGGACATCTGGTTATTTTGGGTTTTTCTGAAACCTAATTTGACGAAATTTGACGGCTTTTGTCTCGACGAATTGGACTCCAATCAATCAACAATCATCGATCCATGCATCATGCCTAATCATCCCTGCTTCAATTTCTTGAATTTTTCTATCATTTCTCCTTGGATTTCCCTTTTAAATAATTATATAAGAGCTTTCACACAAACAACACTTAAAATGCAGCGATTTTTGGGGTGTCACGCAACGCGTAGACTAGGCCACTAGCGACAAGGTGATCTTACAATATGACTACGTTAATAATTTCAGGAGGTCTTCGTTTTAGACCAAGGGGTCTTCGTTTTAGACCAAGGGGTCTTCGTTTTAGACCAGGGGGTCTTCGTTTTAGACCAGGGGGTCTTCGTTTTAGACCAGGGGGTCTTCGTTTTAGACCAGGGGGTCTTCGTTTTAGACCAGGGGGTCTTCGTTTTAGACCAGGGGGTCTTCGTTTTAGACCAGGGGGTCTTCGTTTTAGACCAGGGGGTCTTCGTTTTAGACCAGGGGGTCTTCGGTCTTCGGTCTTCGTTTTTGGGTTTTCGTTTCAGACACACCCATTTAATGGCTGCTGCTGAATAAGCAAGCTCAAAAAAGTTCAAAACCGAAGAGATAACTAAGATATCTTGATACAGTCAAGAGATATAATAGTTTGAATTTCAAAATTCCCGCCATTTTGTTACTAAAAATAGCACAAATGCAAATTTCAACTAATTATATCTCTTGACTGAATCAACATATTTTGGTCATCTCTTCGGTTTTGGACTTGTGTGAGCTTGCTCTTTCAGCAGCAGCCATTAAATATAACAAAATGTGAAATTTAAATTTTGGCCCAATCTTGGTGACGTCACTTTCCCGCCAAAAATTCCGAAAACTGAAAAAACAAAACAAAAAAATCAAAGACCATGAGAATATCTGTCATTGTGGAAAATTTGAGGCCAACAGGATAAAAAATCACGAAGATAATTTGTAACAAAAAAACATGGCCCAATTTCGATCAAAAATTCCCTAGCGTGTATCTAATTTTTGGAAAATCCTCCAAAAACAAGGAATGGTTGTAGAAAATCCCTGTTAATCTAAAGTTACTTTATGTAACCGGGCCCAGGACATTCTTAAATTCGTTGATTACTCATGATAAAACTGGCTTATTTAGTCACGAACAAGAGATTTTCCAGGAAATGGAACCCATGCAGCGGATTCAAATCACATGCATGCATGTGAAGGTTTTATTGCATCAATCTATGGGCGCTTACCATTTATTAGAACTGGCCGACCGGGCCAGGTCATTCGTAAATTGTATGCCATTAATGTTTACAACAACTGGACGTCCAGACTGGTTAAATCGTAAAAAGTATGGACCAGTGTAATGAACTGCTAGGAACAGAGATCTATACATCAGTTTCTAGTTTCACCTTGAAAAGCCAAAATACGTGACATATTTGAATCAATGGATACTTAAAAATAAAACCCAGTTTTGTTTAAAATTACTTAATGTCCTTAATGAGTGCACTGAAACTACAAACAAGTGTTTCTGACTACAGATGGCCAGGATGGAAATGAATTACAACTTGACAAAAATTGCATGGGTCAAATTTTTCAAGTTCGTTCCACGCGTTTTGGAAAATGTACTAAAACCGACTATGGTTTGTTCTTTCTTCAAGTATTCACTTGATATCTTGTTCTTCTCGGTTTTCTAAGAGCACTTTGTGTTTGAAATACGATGCTCAGTTTTAATTTTAGCACAGTCTGAGTCAAAAACATAAACACCACCACGACATGGCCCCTTTAAAAAGTTGCATTCTGATAAAAAACTTACCGGTCCGGCCTGCAAGCTCAGACAAATGGTTAGTGAATGGTTAGTTATAGAATGTCCTTTTTTCTTCTTCATTTTCTTCTTCTTCTTCTTCTTCTTCTTCTTTAGGCACTGTCGGTGATTCTTTGACTCCTCATCGTTATCAAGCATTTACCACCAAAGATCGCGATAATGACGCGCTGTCATCGGGAAACTGTGCCGTGAACCATCATGGGGCCTGGTGGTACAGATGGTGCTATCATTCAAACCTCAATGCTTTGTACCCTATTGGTAATATCAGTGCTTGGCAAGGAATGATCTGGTTCACGTGGAAAAAAGATCATATCTCCATTCTCACGAGATCAGAAATGAAAATACGACCACAAGAGTTTTAAGAGTGATTCGATCGGGGTAGGCTTAGATACAAAATTCGGAGTTGTTTTG